>OY757910.1:60695046-60735046 GCA_963585895.1 Sepioteuthis lessoniana | reverse complement strand
TACTCTTTGAATAAACAAACAATAAATTAGGGGAAAATAGAAAAAATCTTTGAGTTTAATGGCATGTCAACCCAACTCAGGTTATTTCATGCCAAGAGATTAGGGAATCACATTCATGTACTTCATATTTACATTTTTTGTGAACTTGTTTGTCCAAAATTTTTGATTTTTTTCACATTGTCCTATTGAATATGAATAACTTCTAAACAGATCTATTTGACCTATAATGGTTCATTGATAGTAGATACATATACATAAATTTTTATCAAGGATGGATTAACCAAAGTTAACTCCCAATTTAAAAACCTTTTAAAGTCGACATGTGGAGAAATCAAAGATGGTTGAAGTTGTGGAGAAATATAAGATAGTTGACAACTAATAAACCATGTGACACATAAGCCAGCTAGCTAAGAACAACATACACTGACTCACACCCACCCTATCTGGTGAAGGAAAAGAATATATGTAGCACTTCTTACCTACCGACTGTCTCTTTGTTTTCGAAGATTTTGAAAAAGTAAGCTAGTGATAACAGTAAAGAGAAGTTCTTAGGCAGTAGCAGAGAAAGAGATGCTAGGAGTACATAGTTGAAAGATATTCTGTCTTTTAACAAGCTTATCACATTTTCATTGCCTGAATAAATTGTACAATAATAATATATCTGAAAGATAATTTTTGTTACACTTAAACGTCTTGTTTGGTGCTTTTGCTGTTTTGTTTACTATTGTTGACTTTTATTGGCCCAGTGAGTAGAGTGTTTGCCAATGGTCTGGGAGACCTGGATTCAATCCCAGTTCGCGTAATACCAAAGACTTTAAAAATGGTACTTGATACCTCTTTTCTGAACACTTATCAATATAAGGTACGTATCAAGGGTAAAGTGGAACAATCCAGGGAAAGGAGTAGCGCCCTCCCCTACACCGAGGTGTAGTAGCTATTGAAAAGGGAGCCTTCTGGTCGCCCTCGACTACGGTCGCCAACTTTACTTACTTACCTCCCAATACGGACTTGGAGGCATACACACTGACAAACACAAGACTACCCCTACAACAATTCTTTCCCATATTATAAAGTTAAGTTCTAACCTTACAACAGACCCATAAATGGAACCCTAAAAAGAGTCAGAGTGGACCTGGGAGTAATGGTAATGAAAGAGTACTCCACACTCCCTAGATCTCCAGAATTCACCATCAGATGCAGTTTAGTGTCATATCCAGGACACCTCCTTTTGTAAAGGAGGAGGAAACTTAGCCCTCAGCAGGGAATACAGTCAACAAATCTTTCTATCAACTGATCTATTTTTAAATGATCAGCTACTTGTTTCAGTTCTCTAAATTTTTCCATGTATCATTTTTTGATTGTCATATTTGTCTTGCTTTCTAAAACGAGGCTATAACTCACGCACGTACGTAACCCCACTTCTCCCAACATTGATAGCTGAACGGCAACTAACGGGACAAGAATAAACATGACTCACTTGAAACTCGCAGATTGGACTACGTTTATTTAATCCAGTAAACAGTTTGACCTGCTGTTATCAAACCATGAACTTGAAGTGGACGACACAAAACGACAGCAGGTGATCAGAGGCAATTTTTAAAAAAAGTTACTACGTGCTAGTGTGGCGAGATGATCCTAAATGGAATGTAATTGTGACAACTTTTATGCCTCAGTCACACACGAATATTTACAAAAAAACTTTCTTTTTTTCTTTTTGAACACGTGAAAATTTCATAATTTCATGAAATTTAATCAAATGAATTTAAGAAATTTTTAAATGAAAATATAAAATGAAATAATTTCAGTAAATAAATGTAAATGAAGTTATTCTATTTAGCATAATGTGTAACAATATATTCCCGAAAGCATTTTTATTTATCAATTAATTAATTTATTTCGCTCTTCTTCATTTAACTTTTTTTTGTATTTAGATTAAAAATTTTAGTTCACTGAAATGAACAGCAATAAATTATTCTTTTAATATTTTTTCTTTCTACAACAAATTTCGGGGTGGGAAAAAACCGCAAAATCATAACATTTTTGTGTGTGAGACATCTGTATACATCACCACATTTCACTTTGAACAGTTTCTTCAGAGCCCAATCGGCTGGAACTGTTGAATACACCGACTGCATCTCTATAGAGGAGTAAGCCCCACTCCAACTAGTGTCCTAGATATGACACTAAACCATCTGATGGTGAGGCTCCAGTCTTGGAGCTTCAGGGAATCTAGAGTACCCCTTCATTGCCATTACTCCCAGGTCAACCCTGACCCAGAATGGTAATACCTGTAAAGGTTCCCAAGAAATATTTAATAATTTTCTATAGTTGAAACCGTTTGATTGTGTGCAAGCAAATTAGCTCTGGTTCGTTTAAAAATTATTCCCTACAAACTATTTGTTTACAAATCATATTTAACATATATCTACAAACAAGATTTGGCATTGAATAACCTACATACAAGCCTTCATACAACCTCAGACTCTTCGGCAAAATCAGAAAGAGATAAAAGGCCGGGGTATTAGTACTTTAGTGTAAAATACTTTATCAACATGCACATATAGCCTATAGCCTATAGGACACTGTTAATATTTGGTCTACTTGCATACACCTAGATAATAACCGCTCACACACACACACACACACACACACACACACACACACACACACACACACACACACACACACACACACACACACTTAGATATTTCACGAAGTATATTTTGAACATTTGTAATACTTTTTTACAATGTACTTGTTGATATATAAATGTATTTTTGTTTGTATTGCCTTGTTGTGAATGTTCTTTTGTCCATGTCTTTTATATCATTTGCCTTTCTATATAATGAGCCACCACAAATTTGTGGGAGCAACATATCTAATAATGATACACCACAAATTCAATGATCAGCACATGTAAAGAAAATTAGATTTTATAACTGAGAATATTCTTTAAAAATACTATCCAATTAATTCATTTTTTAAATGTTGTAAACATCTTAATAATCTACTTTTATCAACTACAGGAGAAAAAATTATAAATAATATTTTCTATTAATGATGATTTTGGAAATATATATATAAAAATAATCATTGAAAATTTTTATCATCTTGGGAATATTTATCTCACCTCCCTGTTCTAGGTAGGTTTTGACACAAGGTTATTTTTTTTTTCATTTGAGTGGATACCCTCCTGCATACAGATAGGCAGAGCCAAAAATAGCTTAGCTCCGTCGGCATTCCACTTTAGGGTCACCTTAAGTATCAGACATTGATTGAAGGCTCCATGAAGCTAAGCACTTTATCTATTTCACCCAGCAACTGCTAGGTAAGTATATGCCCATTGTCATATCTAATTTTAAAAAACAATCGTTTTTAAAATTTAGTTTCACAAGATGTCTAGATGTCTCAAGATATAACCAGTTTATCGTAAAAGTTGTACATGCTTTCATTTAAATTTAATTTTCATTTAAATTTAATTTTTTTAATTAAAAACAAATTAGCTTTAGTCTTCATACTTATAGATCATACCTTGTTCACAAGTTTTAAGATTAAGTAATTTTATTTTTCCAATTTATTTACTTAGCACAATCATCAAGAATTTCTACATAATTCATGCTACAATGCAATTATGTTTTAAGTTATTTTTGTTTCTATTCATATCATTGACTTTAAGTGAGTAAATCATAATAGAGGAGCACAATAATTCAATCTTCTGTTCATTATTTTATTGGGGAATCAGATTATAATTTCACTGCAATACAAAACCTAATATTTATTTTAAATACTTCAATTTTAATTTTGCCCTGTCAATGAGGCTTTGAATATGCTGACTGCATCCTCTACAGAATGGTTAGACTCTTCCCAAAAAGTAGGAGTGTCCTAGGAATGACACTAAACTGTATCTGATAGTGAGGCTCCAGTTCTGGAGACCTGAAGAATATGAAGTACTCCTTTATTGTCATAACTGTTAGGGTCTCATGTATAGGTCAAATCAATCTGTTTAAAACTTATTCATTTTCAATAGGACTGTGATATTATTCTCTAACCTCATAGCATAAAATAGTTTGAGACAGGTAAACAATAAAAATTAATCAATTTGAATCTTACTTTAATTTTAAACTTCAAATAGGAAAAAGGTTTATTAAACAACAATAAAGTGTGTAATGAGTTTTCTGATAGTTCATCAAGTTTTAAGCTATTTTTCAGGTAATCAAGTTTTAAGCTATTTTTCAGGTAATCAAGTTTTAAGCTATTTTTCTTTTCATTCATAATTTCTTAATTGTAATGGTTACCAGAGGCGCAATTAATAATATCAATGATTAAGCAAAGACAACTTCTGCATATTTCTTTTTATTTGGTTAGGAATAACTGGTCAAAAAGAACAGGACTTGCATATTCTGAATATTTGATTTCAATGTTGAGAGATTAGGAAATTGTGGACATTGTATGTTTACATTTACATTTTTTGTGTAGTTGTTTCCTAAAGTTTTTTTGCACACAGTCCAATCAAATATGAATAACTTTTAAACAGATCTATTTGACCCATAAATAGGACCCTAACTGGTACTACCACTCCAGGTCAGAGTGGACCTGGAAGTAATGACAATGAAAGAGTACTCCACACTCCTCAGATTTCCAGAACTGGAACCTCATCATCTGATATAGTCTAGCATCATACTCTGAACACCCATTTTTGGAGGTCTTATCTCTCTGCAAGGGATACAGTCAGCATCTTCTTGGCCCTGCTAACAGTGTTAAATAGATATTTCTCTTTGTCAAAATAATGATGTATATAAAATATTTCATACATATGGTCATATATGAGTCCATAAGAGAACATCATTCATGAGTTTGTACTTATTTCTCCAGCTGTATCCTGCATGTCTTCTTTGTCTTACTTGGATGGTTTGTGAGATGGGAGGTAGATGGCCATACAGTTGTTGTTTTGAGGGGTGTTGCTTCCAGAATTTGTTCAAACAGCATGTACCATTCTCGTGTAGTTTCCACCTAGCTTTTTCTCTCAGTGTTGGCCAACCAGCAAAGACATACATCAACTCTGCTGACACTGGATGCAATCTAGAAGACCTACTAGGAACGATAGATGATTGGGACAGATGGTGAGAGAGTCAGAGACATTCATGCTGTCAGTGTAATTTGTATGATGATGATGATGATGATGATTAAATATGTATAAAAATTTTTCTTTTCGAGAAATCAGTTTATAATTTCACTACAACATAAAAACTTAATGTTTATTTTAAATGTATGACCTTCAAAGAAGAGATCCCTTTATTAAAGAAAAACAAGCAATGGTGCACATTAAATATTCTTGTTACTCATGCTGCGATGTAATTAAGTTTTAAGTTATTTTTATTTCCACTTAAATCATTGATTTTCTTAATTATAATGGGTAATAACAGAAATAATGAATGAACAATCAAGATGTGATTTACCTTTTGTCTGTGATTATAATATATTTCTCATCAATGCCAAAGATTGCTGTTTCAATCTCAGGTAAAAGGTAAGTAACATCCTGCTCGATTTGCATAATTGCAATAACACAATTGTCATCATTCAATTTCTTCCCCATTTGGCCTTGTGTCATCATATACTAGCTTATACATTTCTAGTGTGGGTGAGAAATAAGTATCTCAGTCAAAAGGCAAATATATTTCTTGTTATATATTTTGTTCTATTATTTCTAGTAAATGACAATTTCCACTCATCATTAGTCTGGCACAAGGCCACAGTAATGAGTTTTCTAGTTGTAAACCAATTCTTTCTAATGGATAATTTTTATGCCAGAAAAATAGTTTTATGTAAACATCAAAAGCAATTCTTTTCAAACCATTCATGTGGATTTACTTCTTTTGTGAAATGTGATGTATATAAGACATTCTAAATTTAGTATGAAATATGTTAGAAAAATAAAATTTAGGGAAGTTTTTTTAGAATTTGCCCTAAAGAAGATTTTTAGAACCTGAGATTGAACCCAAGTTCCAGAATTTATACTGTATAGGATGCAAGATTATGTAGTGGGTAAAATTTTAAAAACAAAAATCTTTGTCTTACATTCCACAAAATTTGCTAAGTTTTAAGTAATTTTTATTTCCATTCAGATCATTGATTTTATTATGAATAAAGATATGATCTACCTCATGTATGAGATGATAATATATATAATATTCTCACCAATGCCAAAGGTTGCTGTATCAATCTCAGGTAAAAGACAATAGTTTTTATGCTTTTCAATGATTTATTTTAAAGACATGCCAACCCATTATTTTAAGCCTAGAGGTTAGGGAATCATGTACATTGAACACTTATGTTTACACTTTTTGTATAGTTGTTTCTAAAGAGGTTTTTTTTTGCACACACTCCTATCATATATGAATGATTTTAATCAGACATATTTTAACCATAGATGGGCCCCCATAGGTATTACAACAAGGCAGAGTAGGCCTGGCAGTAATGGCAATGAAGGAGTACTCTACACTCCCCAGATCTTTAGAACTCAAGCCTCATCATCAGATGCAGTCTTACAACAGTATAATGAGAAATTCTGTTGTTATGGTTGCATGATGCCTTTTAAAAATTCAAATTCAATGTAGTGTGTGTGTGTGTGTGTGTGTGTGTGTGTGTGTGTGTGTGTGTGTGTAATTTCTTCTCTATCAGTAACTAGGTAATCTACACTATTTAATCTGCTCTGTCTGCAGGGCTTAAAATACACACTGACAGTATTCCCTGCAGAAGAGTAAGAATCTCCCTAAAAAAAATGGGGGAGTCCTGGGTACAACACAAAACTGTATCTGATGACAAGATTCCAGTTTTGAATTGGTTTTACATGTCAACTCTTATTGGGTTACTTTATACCAAAGTCAGTTTAACTATAATTCTCTTTCATTGATGGTCTGGGAGACTGGGATTCAATCCCAGGTCGAGTCATACCAAAGACTCAAAAAATGCTACTTGATGCCACCTCGCTTAACACTCAGCATTATAAGGTACAGATCAAGGGTAAAGTGGAGCAAACCAGGGAATAGAGTAGCACCCTCCCCTACACCTCAGTGTAGTAGCCATTGAAAAGGGATCTTTTGGGTTGCCCTCGACTATGGTCGTCAACTTTACTTTACTTACAATACAAAAATATATTTTCGCAATCATTTCAAACAGATAAATACTTCCTACTTAGTTGCAATATCAATGTTTTAATGTATTAATATAGTTCAGATTTATTTTAAACATTATCTCAACCAATAAATTTTGTAGATAGGATCCTAACAGCAACTACTAATTCAGGTCAAAATAAACCTGAGAGTAATGACAACATAGCGATGACTTCACACTTCCCAGAACACAGGCTTCATCATTGGATCCCGTTTAGTGTCATGCTCTAGACATGCATGATGAGCAATATACTTGATTCTGGGAGGATTTGAAATAATTTTGTGATTTTTTTTTAAAGGTAGAGCTTTGAAAAAAATTGTAAGGATTAGTAGAATTAAGAACAAAAGTAATTTTATGCAATGAGAATAGTGTCTCATGTGAATTCCTTAAAAATAAACAATCCTCATCAAGACATGCCTACAACACAGATTCCTTTGACTCTTTCACACCATCCATTCCTATTAGTCATCACTCTGGGTAAGTCATCCAGTATCAATCAGTATTTGCAAACAGCGGATGAATGTATATTTTTTTGCTGGTCAGTCAACATGGATGTATCCATGTGTAAGCGTCCATAGGATAGTGTTCTTATTTCTCTTGCTCATCTTACGTGGATGGTTTGTGAGATCGGAGGTAATTGACCATACAAATATTTTTTGCAAGTTGCTGCTTCCAGGATTTATTCAAAATAGTATATAGAATCCTTGTATTGTTCTTATCAAGCTTTTTCTAAAAGTGTTTTGTTAGAGTCCATTCAGTAGTACTAACATGGCTACAGCTTGGAAGAAAGGGTATTAATTATAAGCATATTTAGATTATAAATAGATCTGAAACCGTAAAATAATTTTTTTTATTATAATGTATTATCCTGGGTTCAATCCCAGGTTGAGTCATACCAAAGACTCAAAAAATGGTACTTGATGCCTCCTTGCTTAACACTCAGCATTATAAGGCACGGATCAAGGGTAAAGTGGAGCAATCCTAGGAAAGAAGTAGTGCCCTCCCCTACACCTTGATGTAGTAGCTATCAAAAAAGGAGCCTTCAGGTCACCCTTGACTACAGTTGCCAACTTTACAACTTATCATGTATTATTTAAGATGTTGAAGGTGTATGGACGTCCACTGTGACTTTTCCAGGAGGCAAAAGATATATTTGAGTTGTTTCTTACTAGCAAACCTGTTACGTGATAGGCATTCTTCTCATGGAGATGGTGATTATTTATTCCCTTTCTTAAAAGTATGGATTATGGCACATGGCCAAGTTTATTGTGGGTTTTATGCAGAGCACCCAGTAAGGATTAAGCTTGCTACTTAGTAGCATAGACTTACTTGCTTGCTTGAATAATCTGTCCTTAAATAAAATTTTAGATTTGGCAACCCTAAGTGCTTAAGCCATGACTTGTCCAAAGCGCTGTTCATAATGACCCCTTCATTGTCAGGCTTTCTATGCTTTCAATTTTTTCATGATCTGAGAAGGAGATTTAAGTGCTTTATTTACCAACTCCAGAAGGTACTCATTGGTATCAAAGAAATATGATGACAAGGAAAATGGAATTGGTAAATTGAACTTTAATTCCAATAGAACTTGCTTATGGTCATTTGGCATTTATACTATTTGGTTAGCCACACTTCCATAATTAATGAACCAATTTTTGAATGTAACAATGGTATATCATAAGGCTTTGGTTAATGCAACAATGTTTTCAAAAGACTGTAATTTAAGGAATAAGGCAATTTCCAATCCAATTTGAAACTTAATGCTCACTGCAATCATCATAATTTCTCAAGGTTCCCCTAATTTTTTGCAATTAATTATAAATCTATAAATGATTACACCCTGATGATAGAGGAGTAAAACTGCACCCAAAAGGATGTCTTGGGTATGAAACTAAACTGTATATAATGGTAAGGCTTTAATTCAGGGTATCTGTGTAGTGTGAAATATTCCTTCACTGCCAGTACTCCCAGGTCTATTCATATTCGATGTGAAAAAAAGCTTAAATTATTATGCAAAAAATGTAAACATGAGTGTCCAATGAAAGTGATTTCTTAACCTCCAAGGATAAAATAATCCTAGAAAGTTTGGCATACTATTCAAATCAATAATTAATGAATGATTCTATAAATTGGATGTAATTCAACAGTGAACCTAATGGCCAAAGGTGGTTTTGAAGCAAGTAATTATTTCAAAATATTGTTGCACTCATTGTCAACCTTGACAAAGGCTACCATACATTAAGTACATTAGTTTCTATTCTTTAAATGCAAAGATACATTGTGGAATTTATAAAACTCAATAGAATAATTAACTGTTTCTCATTTCAAAAAACATTTCAATTTTCTGAGAAAAAGTATATCTTAGGCAGAGAAACTTGAAAAGGACCTACATCATATTTCCTTATGAACCATTTGATTCATAATAAGGAAGTGTGATGTAGGTCCTTTTTGATATTAACAGGAAGGGATTTTTAATGTTATCAAGGCATTTACATCTCACTCAATTATAGGCTATATCTTATTAATGATGTATAATCAAAAAGTATCTTCTGATTTCATTATTAAAACTTAAACAAAGATGTATGCATAATTGAGCAAGTTAAGTCAATACTTAACTTCAGTAATCTAGCCTAAGTTAATAATAAGTTATTCACTAAGTTTTGCTTAGAGAGAGCACACAGGCCTCAGATTGCTTATAGTGCCTGCTGTAGCTTAAGTGGTCACCCATCTAAGAATTGAACACTGCTTAAGTTTAGTGATCTAATGAGACCTGGTGCTTTAACCATGAATGAACATTTATATTAGACCTGAGTGAGAATGATTATAATTTCTATCAATTTTTAAACAAAACCAAAAAATGTGTGTCTGAATTCTCTGAATTACATATATTACATTGTATTATTAGGATGAGAAACTTTAACAAGATTGCTATCACATTCACTTTCAGACTAATACCCTTGGGAAAGGTATGAATCCCCTTTTTCCAACTCCAGTCTTTTGGACTAATACCCTTGGGAAAGGTATAAATCCCCACTTATCCTCCCAGCTATGGGCTAAATAGCATCATTGCTATTCTTTTATAAAGATGGCTTTGATATTAAATAACTCACGAAGATTGATATGCCATTAAAAAAGAAATTTTAAGTAGATAGGATTTTTACTGTTACAGAAACATACACATCTCAATCAGCTATGGGCTATTTTTTAATTCATACTAGTATATTATTAAGTACTACTGACATCATGAAATACTCTTTTTATTGCTACAGAAATGCAAAATCCTAAGAACAGATAAACAGTACAAAAAACTACTATCAATAATACACAAAAGCCATTACCTAGTATGGTTAGTTGGACCCTAAGTAGGTCAAGAAGAGAGAAGTTAACCCTCAAGCTAGTCATCTGATGAACCTGGGAAAAATGATTCAATAAAAGAAAACCTTAAAGGCATCTCTATATTTAACTGTCTCCTGCTAACAAACAAAACAATATATATACATACATACATACATACATACATATATATATATATATATATATATATATATATATATATATATATATATTTATATATATATATATATATATATATATATATATATATATATATAATACTAGCAGAAGTTTGTGGTGTTGCTTGGGATGATAGATGAGAAAGATATCATTAACTGTGGCACAATGATTATAGATACACAAACCAAGCTGATTTTTCTCCCTAACATCCAACGAATGTTTACTGTATAAACTCATGTAATGAACGACCCCTAATTTTCATCCACAAAAAAGTGTTTTTATCATATATTGCTTGAAATGAATGACTCTTAGCTTTTGGCTACAGTAGGTTACAAAAATATTTCTTCAACATCCAATAACAAAAAGAAAATATTCAAACACTTATTCATACTTTCAAAACTACAATCAAAATACAATACAATCAAAATCAATGCAATACTGCAAATAAACAATTCAGTCTAGATTTTGATGTAACTTACTGTGTTTACTTGAATGAAGTTTATACATTATCATTTATAATATTTATAACTATTCATAATATGCACAGGTGTTATAAATAGTAAACAATGTTAAGTAAAAACTTTATAATCTTAACTAATAGCCTTTGTTTAAGTATAGGCTTTACAGGGAAACTTTGGATCAAGTTATGGCAAGGTAAGGCCTAAAACAAGGTAAGGTTCTGGATTTCAAAAACATATGTAATGAATGACCTCTTGTTTTTGAGATTAAAATTGGTCTTAAAAAGTTGTTCCTTATATGAGTATATATAGGTATATTAGGTCTGAGTGATAATGATGATTACGTTTCTAAATTTTTAAAAACAAAGATGGGTGTAAGAGCTCTTCATTTTTTGCTGAGAACAAAATATAATGTCAGGTGAAACGTTTTCAAACTGTAATATTTGAAACAAGATTGAAAATTTATTTACCAAAACTATATCATGGAATATAATGACACCAATTACAAGAGTAAAAAAATCCATGCCAAAGGGAAATTATTTCTATATGTGTGTGCGTTAAACTAAAACTAGATAACCACAAAACTATTTATTTTAAAATTATTTTTCTAAAAAGATGTATTAGTAGAAAAATTAATTTTTGTCTTAAAAAAGAAAGAAACAATAACAAAATTTAAAAAAAACACTGAGGTTTTTGATACAATTGTGACTAATACTTTTAGTTAGATTCATAGAATTAGTTTCATCTGGAGAGTAATTTTCTTTTTCTATTTTGTAATTGGCTTTAATCTAAATAAAAATCAACCTAGGGTTAAGATTCTTAATCTACTATCTCGCATCTTGTGAAAGATACTCTCAAAATATGAACAATAATTTGAATGATTTTAATGGCTCATCAACCTATCTAGGGTTATTTTATGTATAGAAGTTGGGGAATAGTGTTCATTGTACATTCATTTTTACATTTTGTATAATCATTTAAGCATTTTGAAGCATGCCTTACTCAGATGTTTTGTGAGATAGGAGGTAAGCGGCCTTACAACTGGAGTTTTGTAGGGTGCTGCCTCCAGGACTTATTCAAAACAGCATGCATCATATATAGTCAACTGTGTTTGATAACTGTTAGTTTCTTACCTATGCAATGGTTGGATCAAGTTGTAAGAATATGGTTGGGGTCTCTTTATACATAGATATAAAGAAACTCCAACCATGTCCTTCCCACTTGGTTGGATGATTACATAGGCAAGAAACTGACAGTTACCAAACACTGGTGACTATGTCTACACTATCATAACCTTAAATAAATAGGCTCTATCAATGATATTGAGCACTTTATATATACAAATAGGATGTGAGATAATTAACATAAGTTAATTTCTCTGCCATATGGAAGATTTTACTTCATTGTGTCATGATCCCTTGACAGATGCAATTTAGTTGTTCATTCACATTATAAAATGTATAATGGATGTTTTTGTTGGTGCATGTCTATCTTTAGAACATATGATGTCTTAAAAATGTTTGGATAAAGTGAAAAGTTGACTTCATTTATTGCTGACTTCCTCTCCTCTTGACAAAAAAATTTATTCCCATGTGAAAAAGGCTAGAGCAGCTTTTGGAATATTAGTTGGATTTGGAGTCAGGATGAAGTTACACTTCAGATAAAAATGATTGATTTTAATGGCATGTCAATATGTCTAGGGTTATTTATGCCAAAAGTTGAGAGAATTACATGCATTATATGTTCATATTTACATTTTTGCGTAGTTGCTTCTTAAGTTTTTTTTTGTGCACAGTCCTATCAAATATGAATAATTTTTAAACAGATCTATTTGAGCTATCAATGGGACCCAAACAGGTACTACCACTCTGAGTCATAGTAGACCTGAGAGTAATTGCAGTAAAAGGGTACTCCACACACTCCAGAACTAGAGCCTCACCATCAGATAAAGTTTAGTGTCATACCCAGGACACTGAATTCTTTCATAGTTAAACCAATAAATATAATTTATGGTAATAAAACAAGGATGTATTTCTTTTCATCAAACTAAAGCTTTCAATAATTTGTTTTATATAAACTTTGTTCTTTAGTCATCTGGTGTTATGATGTGAAAAACATTATGATGAACTATTTGGGGTCTGTACAACACTTGATTCTTGTGAACTTATCCAATTTATATTGTAACAAAGAAACTTCTGGTCACTTGAATTGTAACACTCATCTTTCATTCTATGTTACTACAATGATGTTGATGGGATTCCTCTAATTGAGCTCAATTCTGATGTTACTCAATTGCCAGCCATTTATACACCTAACCCCTGAACCAATCAAAAATGGAAAGAGGTGATATTGCAGCAATAGACTTCCTTTAACAACCTAGCATAATTCCATAAGATAAAAATAGAAGGATACATTTTTATTTGGAATTATTATAAATTTATTTTTAAAATCAAAGTTAATTTAAGGCCAAATTATTTTTGGTAATTTAGAACTATGATTAAAGTACAGATTGAATTCCTTGTATTGCAGAGACATTTTCACTTCTTTTATGGAATTATGGAACTTGCATACTCAGAGGATTTTCACTTAGGGTTTTTTATTTAGCAGTAAATAAACTAATCACAGATAAGATGCAAAACATTTTTTATTTATTTCTGGCTTTCTAAAATATACTTTAAACAAACTAGATTAAATTATTCAAATTATTGGTATAATATTTTTTCCAAGCCATCGAGATGAAAATATCATGGAATAACCTGATGTTGAAGAAAAATTATAGAATGAGCTTGTAATTTGCATTCCTAAAACAAATATCAGCAGAAGCCTAGATATGCAAATCAGTCTACAGTTAAAAGACAGTTCTTACAAACTGCCACAAGTGGTTAGACTTACCTAATTAAAAAGAAACATGGCTCCAACAAAAGAACTATTAATTGAAACAATAGAAAGGATCGTAAAACTTATTCAAGAAGGCAATCAGTGGAGTTGTTTGGTTTCTTTTGTTTAATGACAATCAACTTATGACAAAGCCATCCTTCTAAAATAACAGCAGTGATACTATTTAACCCATAGTTGGTGGGATAAGGAGGTTCATAAATTTCCTAAGGGTATTAGTCAGCAAGTGAATATAATAGCACAACTGGAGTTTGAACAAGTTTACCTTGAGGTTGCAATCCAGCACTTGGTGGAGGATATTGGTTGTTTCCAGTTAAATGTGTCTAATCCTAAGTTTGGTTGGCTTTTATGGCAGATCAACCATTGTAGGTTATTTAATGCCAAATCATCTTTATATATATATATATATATATATATATATTAAATGTATATATATATATGATTTGTAAACACATTTTGTTGATAACGTTTTAAAATGAGGCTAAGCTTAAATGGCTCCAAATATTGTTATGTATCACTAACAATTCAATAAAACATGTCATTTGTTTACACACAGTTAAATGATCAAACAGTTCTATTTCTAACAATTCAATTTAGTCATTTGTTTGAACTCAGTTTGAATGTCAAACAGTCCTATTTGACCCATAGATAGGACACTATCAGGTGCTACCACTCCAGGCCAGAGTGATGGTTATGAATGGGTACTCCACATACCTTAAAGCACCATCTTTACTAAAGACTCACCATCAGATTGTTTAGTGTCATATCCAGGACACTCATTTGGAGGTGGGTTGTCTTAACCCTCTGCAAAGATGGCGTTGGTGTATTCTATTGACCCAGCTGATTTGAGAAAGTTTTATTTGCTCAAATAACTGAACTTGATATTTTTAGTGCTCACCAATAGCCCAGGAGATCTGGGTTCAATCCCAGCTTGAGTCATACCAAAGACTCAAAAATAATACTTGATGCCTCCTTGCTTAACACTCAGCATTATAAGGTATATATTTTGCTTTGGTGGAGGCACGAGTGTAGCACGTCGCGATCACGGAGGCGGCTTGGCTCTTCCAGAGTCATGCCGGGGTTACTGTCGGAGCCCATATGATGCAGAAATAACCCGAAATTGGCAATGAAGACAGTTGCATCACTGAAGACCTCCTTGATGCATCTAAGATGTATGATTGAAATGAGAAAATACATATAAACAGGATTTTGCATTTAATAACCATCAAGAGTTAATATGGCATTAAACTAAATAACCTAACCTGTCTTCAATTCTTTGATTATATAAAAACTTAATCTTGAGCACCAACACTGAATTAGAAAATGAAACTAACCAAGTGTCTCAAAAACATAAGCCCTTTTTGCTAGACTTTAAATTTATCTAAAAATAGTAAAAAGTAAAGTTGGCAACCCTAGTTGAGGGAAATTCCAAGTCTCCCTTTTTGATAGCTACCACACCAAGGTGTAGTAATTTACAAAGCTCTTTGCTTTGATGTGGCACAAGGCCGAATGAATGGGGCGCCCAATGAGACTCGAACTCACTCGTGTAGGTTTGCTAGTCTAGTTTGCTAACCGTTACACCACCAGAGGTTCCCTACCATACCAAGGTGTAGGGGAAGGCGCTACTCCTTTCCCTGGATTGCTCCACTTTACCCTTGATCCGTACCTTATATATATGATTTGTAAGTGAATCATTTTTAGGTAACTTTATTTTTAAATGAGTTAGACCTCATTTGTTTGCCTACAGTTAAATGGTTTCAAATATAGTAAATGATTAAATAGATCTATTTTACTCATAGATAGGACCCAAACAGAAACTACCACTCCGGGTCAGAGTGGACTTGGGAGTAATGGTAATGAAGAGGGAGTCCACATTCTCCAAAGTTCCAGGACTGCAGCCTCACCATCAGATGGCTGAGTGTCATATCCAGGACACTGCAGAGGTGCAGTTGGCGTATACTAGAGCTCTATCCGACATAGTAGAATTGAGGACTGCAGATGAGGAGAGTAATAGTTGACAAAATAATTGAACAAACAATTGATAAGTTCATAAGGTTCCCAACTTCTGTGGCCTTATGATAGACTAAAATAACCATAGTAGCAAACTGTAACCCATCTTCAGCCACACACACACAGTTTTCCAATATTTTTAATTCATCACCTCTTAATTCCTTGTCCTGTCGGTGGGGCTTACTGTATCCCCTGCAGGGGTGCAAAAAAGGGTGTCCTGAGTAGGACACTAAATTGCATATGATGATGAGGTTCCAGTTCTAGACATTTGGGTAGTGTAGAGTACTCTTTCATTGGCATTACTCCCAGGCCCACTCTAAAATGGAGAGGTTGTGCATGTTAGGGTCCCATCTATGGGTCAAGTAGATCTATTTAAAAATCATTCACATTCGATAGGACCATGCACAAAAGAAAAAAAAGCTTATGAAACAACTACACAGAAACATATAAATATGAACAAGGAATATGACCCCTAACCTCTAGACATAAACTAATCCTCGACAGGCTGACATGCCATTAAAATCAATCTATTAACTTCAATCCTACACATCCATATGCACGAGTGATCACAGGCACTTATTTTTAGTTAGGTGTTTCAATCTAAAACAGTGAGAGATGGACTCTTTGTAATTCAGTGCACGTACGTGTTTATATGATGTCTGCTGTTGAATAGGTTCAATCCTTATTGAATGATGATGATGATGATGATGTCATTAAGAGTGCGTGCAAAGGAAGAAGCAGTTTCCTTAGTTAACTCAATCTTTGTTTTCAGAAATAAACCTAAAGTTGAAACTTTCAAAATAAGTATTTGCCTTCACATTGGAGGGAGAGAGACAGACAAACAGACAGACAGATTGTGTAAAGTGTTTTTGAGTACACCATCCGTTAAATAATGCTTTATCTATGTAAAAAATCTTTCATAAGTGACATCTACTTTAAAATAGCAAACAAACATCATTAGGAAAAAGCTTTATTTAAAATGATGCCTCCCATAATTGAAAAGACTTAATAAAATTTTTAAAAGCCTTTTCAATAATTTTGGATTTTAAATACACTAATTACTAACAATATAGCCGACATGGAATAAAGAAAAAAAATTGGGAAAGAAAATAGGGAAATGTGAATATTAAACTTTAAAAAATTTACGTTTCGAGAGCTTTTCTTTGATTTAATGGAAAATATAATTTTCTTTTAGATTATTTGAGAAATAATTCTCTTAGATATTTGTTCTGCTTAAAAAAAATGTCGGGGGGGGGGCTTAAATTTGCATTAGGTTTTCACGTACTTTTCTCCAACCACAGCCAAAATCTAAATATGTTATTGAATAAAGAATATTTTTACAAATCGTAAAATATAAATTTTAAAGTAAGAAACTGAGTGCTGTTGTATATATATATATACTTATTCTTATATAAAAAAAAATGTCAGACGAAAAAAAAAATATGGAAACCTACAGTAACACTAATCTATTAATCAATTTCCAGTTTTGTCTCTGGTAAAAATCATATATATATATTTTTTATTTTTAGTACGCTTCGCTGTAACTTTCAGTTTTATTTGGATTTCACTAGTGTCATATTCTTGTATTTTAGCTTCTTATTTTAACGAAAAACGTCAAAGACTTAAAAGAAGTTCAATTATTTCTTTCAAACATTCATTTTCAATTCAAATTAATTCAATATCTTTAAAATTTTAACTTATAAACTACTAAATAAGCATTTATTTTAAACTATGTGCTTGTAAATGCATTAAACTTTTAAAATTTACATTCTCTGAAAAGCTTTTAGGTATGTATGAAAAAAATGTATATTTTTTATGAAAATAGGAAATTAGAAATAAAGAGAAAAATTAGTATTTTAGCGGCAATGAAATATTCGTAGGTAAAACATTAAATATTAAAAAAGCAATTAAAAATATTATTATTTGACTATTCTAATAAAAATTTGCATTGATAAGAAATTTAAAAAATCATTTCATTGAATTTTCTTAATTGTGAATTCAAAAACCATGTTAACCATGTTAATCTTTTTCAAGATTAAATACAAAATATAAACTATTGCTAATACGATTTTCAATACTTAAAAAGTTGAGTTTTTTTATGTGGTTTGCCTTCTGTAATGATAACTTTTAGCGAAAAATTAACACGCAAATAATATTTGTATTCTAAAGTTACACAGAAACTCTCAAGTCATTAATTTTAGATTTAAATACCATAGTAAGCGATATAGTTATTAATGTATAAGTAAATTTTTACATAAATTGGTTTATTAATGTTTCTAGTTACTATTTTCATTGAAAATTCTTTTAAGCATTTCAAAATGTCAATTACATTTTTAAATTTACGTTACCCAGAGTTGGGTAAAATTTCAACTTTTCGTCAATTTAAATGTTTCAATGTATAAAAAATTGATAGGATATGGAAAGTTATTTTGCTTTAACAACTGATAATTATGATGTTAATATCTTTAAAATAAAACTAAAATTTAACCTTAAATAATAACTTTAATTATTTCTAATTCGTTTTAACAGAAAAAAAGCGTAATATTTTAGTGCCAAAAAGACACAAACCAAACCTCTCTCTTTCACACACACATACAACTCTTTCTTACATCGGAAGATGTGAGTTGTTCAGTGCTATGTTGTGTTTTATAATTAAATGTTATCATCTTTCTGAAAATAGTGCCATTTTATGGCACTATTTTCAGAAAGATGATAAGTGAGACAACGAGATAGTGTTGTAGTTGTATAACCAATGTAGGTATTATGTTTGTTTTTCGGGAGACACTCTCAAAATAGACATATAAATTTATAAACAACATTGGTTCGGTTTAAGATTTTTTTAACAGAGTAGGTGTTATTTTTAACAGTGAAGTTTGATGTTTTAAATTTAGGGTAGTAGATGATAATTTTTATTTGTTTTTGTTTTTCTATTGGTTTAATGTGTCTTTTTATAATGTTGGTTATGGCTTGTTCGTCTAATTTGTAATTATAGTGCATTTGATTTTTGTAATATAAATGAATTCTGTTAGTGTTGTTTTTGTTGTTAGTGTTATTATTTTTGTGAATGTTATGAAGGTATAGTTTTATTTGTTGATCGACTAATTTATTAGGGAAATTGTTATTAACAAGGGTTTGTTTTATGTTGGTAAGTTCTTTGTAAAATATTGTCTTAGATGAGGTGATGTATGAATTAAGTTTTTTTATAATATATATATATATATATATATATATATATATATATATATGGTTAAGTTTAGTTTGGTTTTATGGTATATCAACTGTTATAGGTTATTTAATGCCAAATTCTTTTTATACATATATTCTAAATATATGATCAATGTTTTTAAACGAGCCTGAGGTCATTTTTTTTACACAGTTAAATGGTTTCACTTATATCTAATACAAATACATAGTCAAACGTAAAAACAGTTCTATTTCTAACAATTTAGTTCAGCATAAGTAAATAGTATTTTGTTTTCACAAAGTCATTTGTTTAAAGACATTTTTTGTTTAACCACAATTAACCAAAATTAAAACAGATCTATTTCAAACAATTCAGTTTAGCGTAAGTACACGGTTTAGTCCAATTTGGCCCATAGAGAGGATCCTATCAGGTGCTACCACTCCGGGTCACAGTCGACATGGGAGCAATGACAATGAAGGAGTACACCGCATTCCCCAGAGCTCCAGCATTACTGAAGTCTCATCAGTATTGTTTAGTGTCATACCTAGGACACTCGTTGGAGTGTCTTAGCCACCTGTAGAGATGTAGTCGGTGTATTCTACAACCCAAGCTGACTTTTTTGGCATAAAGAAGAACGTATGCGTCTTGTTAAGTGAACTTCTACACACTGACGAAATTATCATGTCATTTTGTTTTGAAAATAAAGTAATTAGTGATGTTTCACTGTTTTCTTTCGTTTAGAAATATCACTTCATAAGTAAAGTAAAAAGTAAAGTTGGCGACTTTAGTTGAGGGTGACCCGAAGACTCCCTTTTCGATAGCTACTACACCAAAGTGAAGTGGAAGGCGCTATTCCTTTCCCTGTATTGCCCCGCTTTACCCTTGACCCGTACCTTATAAAGCTGAGTGTTAAGCAAGGCGGCATCAAGTACCATTTTTTGAGTCTTTGGTATGACTTGACCAGGGATTGAACCCCGGTCTCCCGGGCCATTGTCAAACACTCTAACCATTATGCCAATAAAAAAATGACTCCATAAGTGTTTTAAATTTTCTTTTCTTTTTTTTTTTGTTTTTTTAACAGCTATAAAAAAATTCGGATTTTTATTTTGGTAAAAACATTTAAATAAAATTGGTCCCAAATCAATAAAAGATAAGAGAAAGTGTTTGTAAAGTTTAAATGCCTTAATCTTCTTAAAAACAAAACGAATTAACGGTAAAACCCTAAAAAGATATTGGTGGGTAGTGTTTCCCTCCATCAAGTGGTCGGGAGTACAAATGGGGAAGAGGATAAAAAGGGTTTAATGCTGTACAAAAATTAGTTCAAATGATATTCACGGGAGAGAGGCAAGTGATTTTCAGGAGGGGGTCAGTCCGCCTCTTCATAGTCCCTTCTTCGCGACGATCCCACCTAAAGTTTTCTTTCCTTTTTTTTTTTTTTTTATTACACACTAAATATAATCTCTTGCCCAGGTGCAGGCCCCTTTTAGTAAAAGTTATATTTAATCATTTTTTTTTTTTAATTATAAAGAAAACTACGGTTTCATTGAGTCTTCCAGCAACCTATGGCCTTGTGCCACATCTAAGCAAAAGCTTTGTAAATTACCACATACTGCCATCATATAGTGATGCTTAACTCAGGACTAAAACAAAGTAAATGAAATATTTCCCAGCGATAATACTGATTAAACATTTAGGCACTTTTGAACAAAAACGATAATTGTTTTTTGTTGTTTTTTTGTTTTTTTTCATTATCAATATGTCCTTTACGGCAAAATGACATAATAAAGTCATCTATTTACTTTAAGAGAGGGAATGAGTCTATTGAACATTTCGGAATACAGCTTTCTTTTGTATATGTAAAATATCAAGTGTTAAAATAGTATTATTGTTTTTGTTTTGTTTTGTATTTGTTTTTGTTTTTGTTTTTTCGAAAAATATCGTTATTTTCTGGTCATTAAAATTCGTCTGTAGCTAGTGCTTGTCATAAATGTTACTGTGATTGTTTATTTGTTTTCTTTTTGAAGTTGAATTTTTTGTTGTTTCTTACGACCTCAAGACAGGACGGTTTTAAGCTAAGAAGAAAAGGATGTTTTGACGATGTTAATCTTATAGCACAATAAACTACTTGTATCTATATAAAATTAGAGAAAAAACACACACACAACACTTTTTCTATTTCCTCGCGATCATCCAAAGAAGCACATGCAACAAAGCACGCACACGTTAGTTCATTTCATAATTCATTGCCCTTTAGGAAAAAAAACAAAAACAGACTAATATCATAAAAGAAGCTGATTTTATTATACGGTTAGTATTACTGTTGTGGATTAACAATAACTTAAGCTTACCTTTAGCTTCCAGAACAGTAATTCGTAAACTTTCATCTGTATTATGAAGGTAATAGGCTGCCGATAAACCAGACAAGCCAGCTCCTATGACCACTACGTCGGCGGTCAGAGATTCCATCTTCCAGCCAGCCAGATGTCACCCGTCCGTCCCAACAACTAGAACTAACTTCTGTCCCGATCTTCTTTCCCTTACCTGGATGTTTGGGACATTTTGTTATGTACACAATCTTTTTCTCTTGTAAGTGGCAAAGGACAGTTGCTCGCATTGACTGGAAGAACGTGCTGCTTTCTCTCTCCGTTTGTGCAACTGTCTGTGTTGAATGTCGATATGTGCGTATTTTTAGTCAGTTGTTGCATTAATTCAGTTAATCTCCTTACGTGCTTGTATTATTCCGTCAGTGAAAAGGTGTGTGTGTGTGTGTGATATAAATGTGACAATGTGTTGAAAAATCTGTATTATGTGTTAGTGATTAAATAAAGGTTTTTTTTTTAAGATTGTTTTTAGAGAGTTTAGATATAAATTTCTATGAAATGAAAATGTATGTGTAAGGTGATGTGAAGGAAAGAGAGATAAAAGCAATCGGAGGAAAGAACTTATTTCAACTAAAGAATTTGAATTTGATATTAAATAAATACTAACAATATTTTGCTCTTTTTTCCGTTAAAACTAATAAAAAAAACTTATTAAAGTTATTATTTAAAGTTGAATTTTTGTTTTATTTGAAAGATAGTAACATCATAATAATCAGCATCAAAAGCAAAATAAGTAAAGTTGGGAACCGTAATCGAGGGTGACCCGAAAGTTCCTTCTTCAATAGCTTCAACACCGAGGTATAGGGGAAGGCGCTACTCCTTTCCCTAGACTGCCCCTTGATCCGTACCTTATAATGCTGAGTGTTAAGCAAGCTGGCATCAAGTACTATTTTTTGAGTATTTGGTATGACTTGACCTAGGATAAAAGCAAAATAATATTCCATATTTAATTCATTTTTAATACATTTTAAACATTTAAATTCACGAAAAGTAGAAATTTTACCCAACTCGAGGTTATATAAATTTATAAGTGTTATTAAAATTTTAAAATACATATTTTTCAAAAGTTTTTGAACGAAATTAGTAACTAGGAACATTAATAAACCGATTTATGTAAAAATATTACTTTCATATTGATAACTATATTACTTACAATGGTATTTACATTGAAACAGTGGGTAAAAATTAATGACAGATATTTTCTGCGTCACTTACAATACAGCTAATAAGCTACGCTTTAGTTTCCCGCTAAAAATTATGACTAAGGAAGGCTCGAACTGTCAACCACAAAACAAATAAACTCAATTTTTTTAAGAATAGAAAATCGAATTAACTATAGTTTTTTTTACCTGTATTTAATTTTGAATGAGAAAATAAGAACGTTAACATGGTTTTTGAATGTATAATTAAGAAAACTCAAAATACATATTTATAATTACATATTAATTTATCATTAAAATAATTTAATTGCCTTTTTAATATTTAGTGTTTTATCTGGTAATAATCAAAAAATCTTTAACTAAATACTAATTTTTTACCTTTTTTTAAAATTTCTTATTTTTATAACAAAATTTTGTATTTTTCTTTACATGTTCAACCCGAATACAAGGGACAAAACTGCTTATTGCTTAAATAGATTTGTAGATTTCCATACTTTTTTCGTCCAAACTTAAGGTTCCCCCACTTTTTAAGCAGAACAAACATCGATAAAAAATTATTTCCTTAATAATCTAAAAGAAAATTATATTTTCTATTAAATCGTAGTATTAAAATCTCTCAAAACATTTTAAATTAAAAAAAAATGTTACTATTCACATTTGGGGTACTATTTCCTTCCAACAGCTCCCAATTTTTTTTTCTTTATTCCATTCACACCTTTAGACTTTTGTCTTTTTATGACATACAGAAAGTATATACCATATCATACACCCTACCGATTAAGTAGCACTAAACACATGACGGTGGTAGTGGTGGGTAAATGACAAGGAAAAAGCAGCGATTTTTTTTATAAAATAACTGAGGTATCATAAAATTTATCCATTAATAAATTAACACTGAAAATTTCATTAAAACTGGATAATTCCTTGATAGTTTTTAAATCAAAAGTAATTGTTAGAGAACAAAAAGTCAATAGTGGCCATGTTAGTACCTAATATTAAGGGTTTGATTTACGTATGACATTTATGTCCATCCTACTCCAAGCGGGACAGATTCAAAATAAGGTCAAGTTTAATGTAGAGGACCCTTTGTTTAACATCGTCGTATTTCTCTTCGGTATCAAAGATTGACCCCTGTCTGACCTTACTTCTTTCAGTGCAGTTGGATAGTGTAACCCTGTTCACTTACTATGTCCTCGGTCACATATAACCGAGGTTGCTTGTCAAGGTGCCTATTGCGTTATTTTTGTTTTTGATATCCATGTGTTTGTGCTTCCTATACACTGCAATGTTCCTTTGGTTTGAACTTGTGTCAGTTCTCCACACAATGTATTAAAGAAAAAAAAGAACATTTCTTTCATTCTTCATTCTGCCAAACTGTTGCCCGCGGAAGCGAGGACATATTGAACAACTTTAACTATCAGCTTTACACCCAGCCGTTCACGTTTTCAAGTCTACAAATCACAAATACGGAGTCAATAAATAAACTTTGACTCTCTGTCTTTGTCTATCTGTCACTGTCACTCACACACACACACACACACACACACACTCACATGCACACGGTTGAATGTAGATTTTTTTACCTTCATTAATCCTGTGTAAATGTATTTTTTCATTACCATGTTTAAGCAAATTACATTTTCATTGAGCGACAGAGAATACCAACCGTAACAACGCCATAAACTTTGAATATTTCTAGTAATACTATAAACAGTGAGCGCAAAATTTGCTTTCTAAAAATGAAACAAGAAATCCACTAGTTTTGTTAAATTCTTTTTAAAATGTATAAGCAAGGCAGTATTTGCAACGAAAGCCAACTACCCGAGAGCATCGGAAACCACTTTTATTTTAAAAAATATTTTTATTCTTAATCAAATAAAATAACTTTTAAAAAGGTACTTTTATTCGTTTAAAAAAAACAAACTTTCTATGTAATTTTCTACTACTCATAACTTGTAAGGGAAATGACTAATTCCGATAAGATTCATTCAAAGTACCAGGGTGGTGATGTTCATTGTTATATAAATCCACCAGGAAAATAAGCTGGGTCAAAGTGTACTTTTTGATGTATGGAAAATTATCGGCTTGTCCCATAAGCAGGATTAATTATTGGAATAGTAATTTACCAAGCTTTTGGGGATCTTTTGTAGAAGAGCCCCACCACTAATGGAAAAAAAACCGTGGCTGTCGCTAATACCCGGGCCTATTCGATGAAATGTGACGTCACGTCAGTGGAGCCACCAATCTCTCGCTTCATGACGACGTTGAATTATAATCACAAAGTCGTTTTTTAATAAAGATTTTAAAACTTTTTAAAATGTAACAAGAAAGAAAAGAAAGAGACATGTTTTGATTTATACTGGTTTTTATTAATTTTAATTAAAATTAAGAAAAACAATAATTAATAAGAAAATATAAACATAAATATCACTGACTGTCGGTCGTGTTTGTAAATAAACACGGTTTTAAAGACAAAATTTTTCGTTTATTAGTCGAAATTTTTAAAACAATTTAACAAACACTGCTTAAATTTTCATATTTTTAATTTAATTATGAAAAATCACAATCACTTTTGATTTAATTGCAAGAATTTTTAAATCGGAATCACTCAAATGTAGCAATCAAACAACCAACAATAGTATCATTAGAATTTAGGAACAAACAAGAAGCAACAATAAATAAGCAAAAATTATTAATTAAAAATATTAAAAAATGCAACAAATTAAATTCAATCAAATAACTAAATAAGTTTAAGTTACTGTTTTAAAAAATCAAACTTATAAAAGTCTTTTTGTCTCAAAATTCAGTTGAATGTTTGAAGTTTGTTTTTTTACTTAACTTCTTACAAGTAATATTATCATTTTTCTTGCTACAAAAATTATTTAATAATGCATTAGAAGAGCTCCAGACAATCATTTTTTCTATTTTTTTCAATGCTGTGACCTTCACCACATGAGTCAACATGAAAGAGAAGTTCATCATTAGCCAAAACATCCAAAGTTATGTACATAGACAATTTTCTTTGATTCATTGAATGAAGAAAAGAAGGATTCTTTACAAGTTTATTAATAACAATATAATTGTATAGTACTAAATTTGTTGTTACATCATTGGGATATAACAGAGAACCTCTATTGATTCAGTGAAAAAAACTGTTTATATCAGGTAGCATATCATTTCTTCCTGATGCTAAACTTTAGCAACTATAACATTTCATTTTTTTAAAAACGGCATAATAGCAATAACCCACTAAATATATTATAATAGTCATGACTTCACTGATGAACATCATTATCAGTTACATCTATGTTAAATTTATAAACATCTAAATTTTGTTCCTCTGTCATTTCATTCCAATTCATTTCTTATAAATTCATCAAGAGGTAGGCTAAGTTTTAAAACAGACAACATTCTTAGTTTTTTTTCACATTCAAATACTTGACGTATAGAGATATTATATTGATCACCACTAAGTTGTCGATACTGGCCAAATCTTGCCTACAGATGTGTGGGGATTTTATATGCCCCGAAAAGCTCGGTTTATTCCTACGTTTTGTAAAAGAATAAACCTTACTTAAACAGCAGTAGAGAGCTGGTGACAGCTTTTGAAGAAAGGGACGAACGACTTATACATGCAACAAAATTTATAAACAACAACAACAATACACAGGGGTTTTACACCAAATGGAATAAACAACGAATGTGTAAGTAACAGTTCAAAAAAGAGTTCACAAGGTGTAAGATAAAGTTAGGTTTGGTATTGTGAAGGTTGTAAGGTTTTGTAAAGGTGTTTGAAGGTAAAGTAGGTTTTATAAGGTTTGGTTGTAAGGTTGAAGGTAAAGTAGGGTTTGCAGATAAAATGCCTGCTGGAACTTAACTGTGTGTGTCCTGTTCCTGTTAACTCAGCACGTGCGTTCGTCGCTCTTGGGTCCTGATTGGTGGTGGAAGGTACCAAATACGTGTGCTGTCAAGGGCTGCTACGAAAAGGACCTGTGCTAACAATGTTGGTAGTGGAACCAAAAGAGAGAGAGTCTCCAGTGGAGCTCCTTTTTATAATGGACGCAACGTAACCCCAAGGGGCTGCTGCTGTTCGGTGAAACAGGATCACCAGTTCCTTACCAAAATTTCTACAGATGATCAGTTTGAAATTTTCCAGGTAATATATATAACATTTTCAATTCTTCTGTACAATATTGTGTAAGTTCTAAAATGGCGTAAGTGGTATGGTGTAAAGCAGTAAAAGTTTCCTTTGTTAATTTACCACTTTTTCCAGGAATGCTATCCCAAGATTCCAACCAGTTACAAAATATTGTTAGAAATGCATAATTTTCTTCATTTGATTTTAATGGATTGCAATATTTATTTTGAAGATTCCAGCCTTTAACTGGTGTTATACATTATATTCCACCAAATAAAAAATATGTTTATAAATTCCGCAACTTTAGCAAAGTTGGGCAAACATTTTTCTTTTCCTAAAGTTAGCAATCCCTGAATAATATACTCATTAAATATTTGTAACACTAAATTAACATTTTGCCTTTCAAGATTACTAGGAGAAAGGGCTTTGGCAATCATTTTGTAACAATGTTTTAGAAGTGATTGCAATTCCAGAGCATGAAGTTTCTGTAAGGTACAAAATGAAGCACTTTGGATATTATCTAATTCATGATTTCCATTGAAACAAAACTTTGGAAATATCCTGCATTTACTCGCATCTTTTTGACCAAGCCAGTTGTTTCTGATACATTTTAAAATATGGACTGAGTCTAATATGAAAAAAAGAGGTCTAGACTTCAGAACTGGATGTGGATATACAATTGAAAGTTTTGCTGGGGTACAAAATAAAGACATAGCTTTTTTATTGATTGCATTGTCATCCATTATTACACACAATACTTTAAAGCCTATTTCTTCCAACCCAATTATCAAACGTTTAATTATGTTGAATAAATTTTCTGCTTTAAGACATTTAGCCGGCATTATATATATAACATCCTTATAATTCGATTACACACTACTAAGCATGATAGCAAATGTACTCATTGCCACCTCATTGGTGTTATTGGCTAAGCCAATGACATTGCAACTTTTATCATCAAAATAAGGTTTTAGATGAATTTCATCAATAAGTAAAGATACTGTGATATCTTTCTGCACAAGTAACTTGAACTTATTTTTTATATACATGAGAAAATTGTTGTTATGTTGCTCAACAACGAGATTCATAAAGGTTGATAGGGTAAGTTTTCTAATGGTTGAATAGCTTGGTAAAATTACATTTTTTGAATTTCTTAACAGTCTGTATCCAGTAGGAGAACAGTTATATAACAATGAAGAAAATATCATCATTTCTGTTGAATAATTGAACTTATTTAGAGTCATTAGGTTCATTTGTTCATATATAAATGTAATTGCACTGTAATATTTATTTGACTCCTCTAGCAGTAATAACAGAAATGACATGATCAATTTTATTATTGAAATATCATTTTGTGGTTTGCTTTGTTGTTCTTCTATGTTCATTTTTTGAAGGTTTGAGATCAAAATTTCAAAAATATTTATATCAGTTACAAAGTTAGGAATCTTATACTCCCCTATTCTGTGAATTTCCACAGCATTACAAAACACATGTGCTGCAAAATCAGAATCAATTACAATAGACAGGGTCATTTTAGGATATGGAGATAGGATGATATGGCAAATAATAAGTTTTTCCTGTTTCCTAATAATGGTCCAATAATTTCTGTCAATAGAATTTAATTTATCTTCCATATCATTAATGTTATCGAACATTTTTTTTGTATACTAGGTCATCTGCAATACTTTGATCTAAAGCTCTTTTCAGATCAAAATTTTCCCTTTGAATTTTCTTTGAGTTTGGTGACATTCTGGAGAAGATAAATAGGAGGGACAGTTTGGAAGAATCCTAGGTATAGCACCATCATAAAGCTATGGTCTTTCAAGTTTAACTGTAATAGTTTTACCCGTTTTTTTTTTTTTTTATCAAATGCTGACGATTCTCTTTTTATGTCTTCAGTTCGAAAATGAAGTTCACATACCTGAAAAATAATTTAAAAAAAAACACAACATAGTTTACATCTTATTAATAGTTAAATGAATGAATGAATCGCTAAGGATATATAGTAAAAAAAAAAGTCATCGAGGTTAATTTAGTGGAATAAAGAAATATGCCTATCAAAAATGAATTAATTTTTCGTTTATTTTATTTTATTTCATTTTATTTTTTTATTTTTACTGCATATCATCCTTTTTAAGTCATTTAATACCGAAAACAATAAAACGTTTTTGTCAATACACAGTTTTTGAATAAGATCAGCAGTAAAAGCATTATATAATCCATAGCTGAAGGGAATAATTATTTATACCTTTCCTAAGGATATTATCCAAATGTAAACGTAAACGGAAAGATTGGAATTCGAACTTACGTATTACTATTCAAAAGTCCAGCTATCCACTGGATCAAGTGAATTTCCCTATTTTAATTTAAAGTTAAAATATATCTTCATTTATTAGATAACAAAGTCTTTAGGGAAATTCTGCAAAAAAACAACGGAGTTCGATTTTCAAAATCTTATTTTGAAATATTTTGAATCCATTGTTAATCTTCCTGGATGAAATAAGATATTTTTACCTTTCAAAAAAAGATACACTTAAAAAATTCTAGGATATTTGGTAATTCAATTGCATTTAAAAATATTTTAATATCAAAAAATGAAAAAAAATGTAAAAATTAACGTTTCTATTTCATTTATGATGTTAAACTGTTTATAAATAATCATTTTTTTTTTTTGCAAAACTTTTTTGGTTTAATGTTTACTTACTAATTAATTTTTTAAGTATTAAAAACCCTAAACTAACCATAAAAAATTATTCATAAGTTAAAAATCTAATTTTTTTTATTATCAATTTTTTCTACGGATTAATATCGATGATAAACTTTCAAATTATCAAAAAAGGAAAAAATATTTGGAAAATATTTTTGAGTGTGTTAGCGTGTTCATTTTGTGCTAAATATTTTCTAAAAATTAAATATTTTTAAAATTATGTTTTAAAGTTCAAGTGTGGTGGTGTGATTCAAACCTTTATGTTTCAAATAAATTCAAAACTTATTCAGAAATAATAGGTTTAAACAAAATTTAAGTCATCATTTTCAAATTTAAATTTTCGGCAATAGTGACTTGACTTTTAGTACAAATAATTTTACAGAGTTTTCAAATAAAAAACCTTAAAAATAAAACAAATTCTTTTAAAATTGACTAAAGAATAAATTTTGTAGTTTTTGGTCATTCAAGAATGAAAAAAAAATCAATTCAGGAATATTTTTTCATATTTAAAAATGATTCATTAAGTTTCAAGTATAGAAAAGTTAAAAGTTTCTACGATCGTTTTCAAAGAATTTTTTAAATATTTCATTGAAAAGAAAACACAATTTTCTTAAATAAAATATCAATAAAAATAATTAATTCAAACATTTTTTGAAAATATAATGTTTAACAAGTTTTTTCGGCTTCAGTTTAAATTTAAAAATTTTAAAAACAATGAACTTTCGGACCATTTTTATAATCCCCTTTGCACTTTGGTACTACACAAGGGGAAGGCATGTTTGGTTTTGAAACTGAGTCAACGCTGAAAGACGCCGTGTTGTAAATAAAATAGAACTCTACTGTTAGTGACGTTAGCAAGTTAACTTTAATCATATCACAGGCCTTGGTAATATATATCGCTGAGGCCACGATTACACTCACCAAACTATTAACAACACGACCAATTTTGTCACCCCCTCCCCAGCCCAATTGATCCGACCCGGTTTGATACGGCCACTACGCTATGTGGTCTATGTTGAATAACAGCGTATTATTACTATATTATAGTGAGAAACTTCATTCTAATTCGACCATGTGTTTTTAAATACTACCTATTTTGTCTATTAGTTGAAGACCGTTCTTAGAAAAACAGGCTGAATTTAATATTTAAAGAAAACGTTCTGTGCGGAGCAATGTAGTCCCTTAACGTAAAATTCCTAAATACTATTGGCTGACGACATCAGTGACTCATGATTTTTTTTTTTTAGGAATGGGGTTTGTTTGTTTTGTTTTCGTTTAGATTATGAGTAGTAGGTCGACTACGATACATTTTAAAACCAATCAACAAACATTAGAACATTCTAGAAAAAAAAGGATCCAAACCACATACACAAAATTCACGCCCATAAATTTTTTAACCAATCAAGTACTTCCCCCCCCCAAAAAAAAATTCATACCCGTTTTGATCCTCTTAGGAGTTATAAAAAGAAAGCGATGGACCAATTCACCAGTTCACCGCTAACAACAACGAAACTACGCTACTGGACTGTTCCTTTACTCCATCAAAACCTGAGAGGCGCCACGCTGTTTAGCAAAGACATTCCCATTTCTCCTTACACCAAAGGCGAAAACAACAACAACAACAACCACATCGGCGAAAACAACAACAACAACAACAACCACATTGGCGTAAACAACAACAACCACAACATTGTGAGTTCCTTGGCACAATATTCCAGCTGAATAATAAAGCTTTATGTTAAAGTAATTCAGGTTTTGTTTTTGTTTTGTTAGGGAAATTATTTGCGAGGAACACATACTGCCTCCAAACTTTATTTTATACTTTCGACACATCTCGCAATATCTCCGACATTCTCATTAAGTAACCATTACCCAGCAAAAAATTAAAAACGACACAAGATAACGAGATTTTTATATAAAAACATTACACCTGAGAGCAATACACTTGAAATACTCTTAGAAAATATAGCAATTTATATACAATGTACACCCACAATTTACAACTGAATGATAATTTTGTTGGGGTTTGTGTTCGTGCTGAACGGCATTTTTTAATCTTCCGTTTGGAAGATTAAAAAAAATAATATAACAGAAATAACTTAGAATCTTTCACTTCTTCCTGAATTGAAGAATTAATATTGTCGCGGGACCATTATGTGTGAATGCATCGATCCTGCGAATATGTTATTGTGTTGAAGTTGATTGATCAAGGACTGGACAAATGACAGAGGCAAGTGGATAAGTTTAAATTCAGGTTTTATTGAGTGAATCTTGCACAAAAGGTGTATAGATGTAGAAATCGTAGTTGTTGTATCACGTCGGTGTAATCTCTCTTGGGTGTCAAAAGTCTTGGCGATAGAGCATCTAGAAGGTAAGGATGGTCTCTGTGCTTGGTGCAGATATTAAGTCTTGCTGTGTGGTCAGGTTGTAGACGTTGCTGGAGATGGTCGATGATGTGGATGCATTGGTTACAAAGGCTGGATGATCGATGTCCTGGTTGTGCAGTACTTTGGTTAACCGGGGGAGGGGGTCGAAGTGGCCTTGAAGTGTTGGTGCTTGTCCTAGCAATGAGTCGTTTGTGGACTAGGCGCTGCAGATGCTGGTTGCAGAGGCTGTATGATCGATGTCCTGGTTTGTCCAATCCTTGGTTTTCTACGGGGTGGGGATGATGTGACCTCAAGTGTAGGTGCTAGTCAAAGCAGTGAGTTGCTTGTGGACGAGGTGATGCAAGGGCTGTAGCTTGGTTGCGCAGGAATAGCTACGGGGTTAAACTGGTGCTGGTCTGCAGTTGGTACTGGTGCTTGGTTGTGCAGGAATGGCTGCTGGGTTAAGCTGGTGCTGGTCTGCAGTTGGTACCAGCTGCTGCATTTTCGTCTCATGGTATTTACCAGGAAAGGTGTAATGAGGCGACCAAAAGTGGTCTCAGAAGACTTTCTGAGGTTAGCTCTTAGAAGAGCTGTTTGAATGATGTGATTGGTCTGCTTGGCTGTGCTGGGTCCGCAGCTGTGGTTGGTTGTATTCCAACTCTGTTATATAAGCTGCACACAGACTACTTTTCATTGTGTAAAAGTGTCATTTTGTCAGTGTTGTCCCATGAAGAGATGTACTTAAATATCTGCAGAAATATGAGGGGTGTACTCACTTTTGTGATACACTGTCTATATATATATATATATATATATATATATATATATATTATATGTATATATATATTATATATATATTATATGTATATATTATATATATTTATATATTATATATATATATATATGTATATATATTACATATATATATATATATTGTCCTGTTCTATTTAAGGTTCTTACGTTAAATGTCACTATTTGTATTGTTTGTTTGCATTTTAGTAGCTTTTGTTGTTTGAGCTCTGTAGCTGATTTTCGAACACTGAGGCCAGGGCTCCAACCTTAGCAGGACGCGCCCTTTTTATACGTGCGAAGAGCGATGTGATTTATGTATGTGGTTTGAGTGTGGGTCATAGTTATCTTTCGATGGCTGTTTTTATTCTCATCTATAGAAGCCACTCTTATAGATGAGCAGCAGTAGTTCCCCGATCGAACTGGCGATCCTGAGCGTTAAGTCACAAAACTCACGTCTAGGACCAGGTTAGGTATTGAGTTTGGCCGTCAATGGGTTTATTCAAATACCTTTACGTCCATCATGCTGCTTCCCATGTGCATGTAAAAAAAGGGTGGGGGGCTTTAATTTCCCTTAAGTTTTAACTTGTTAAAGTCCAGAACTAAGGTATATTAGTCAGAGTTTTCGGTATATTTTCATCTATCTTCTGATACTGGCACTAAAATGTGTGTTTTTTTTTTTTGTGGCATTGGGACTTTTATTTAGGCTGTTTAGTTTTCTTCTAAACTACTGTTGGCTGTAAGAATTTTAAACTTTTTGAAAAGATTCGAAACTTTTTGCCGTGTACGCTGACACAATTTGGACAGTGTCATATATTCAATTTGGGTAAAAGTGTATTTATATTTAAAACACCGAGTTCAAGCAATATTTTACAAAGAATAAGACATCATACAATTTTGTAAAACTTTCGGCAATTTAAATTAGTAGGACTTAAAGACATACTAACCAATATTGAAGCTATTTTTCTGCTGGCACAAGCGAGTTTTCATCCCTTCTGTTCTGCTTTACTGTTTAGTTATTAATGAATTTGAATATAATTTGGGGAAGGACTACAGCTTGGGGAGGGGAAAACTAGTTATTTCGTAATTTTTTTTGTTTTTGTTTTTGTTTTTGTGTGGTTTGTTTGGGGGGTGACATTGGGACTTTTAGGCTGTTTGGTTTTCTTCTTAACTACCAGAGCTAACTGCATCGCCCGTTAAACATAAGGTAGACATAATATGCATATAAGAACACAGATATACGCACACAAAAGATATCAAATATCACGAAACTGGCAATGGATAGACGCTAGCCACAGTATCGGCACGGAAAAACTCTGTCAACGCCACAGTAGGAGGGGTAGGAATGCGTTAAAAACACTTAATAGCATTGAGAGAATGCAACCTAGGATGTTGGCAGCTACGTTTAATGGCAACCCTAGAGCAACAATCATCTCCTGCTACAGCAATGCATACTCCTCTTTTGAGGGTGTGTCCTCCAATCATCGAATAGTCACTGCAAAAATACGACTAAGCCTACGAAAAAACGCCACAGGAACAGCGACCACCAAACACTATGACTGGGCCCTTCTCAACAACAGAGATATAAGAGATAAATATGTAGTAGAATTGAGAAACAGATTCGAGACACTACAAGAGAAGACGGAAAAAGGTACCCCAAATGACGAATGTGAGAATTTCGTCAACGCGCAGATCAAGGCAGCAGCGAAGTGTATTCCAACAAAACCTAGAACTAAATAAAGAGTCCCATGTGTAATATCCTAACTAACAAAAGGGAAATAACCTCTGATGCCACAGGGGTTACGGCCCCTACCACATCCGGGGGATTTGGTCAATAAAGGAATGTACCAGGCATAGCAGCAGATGTTCATTCTCGCTCTGTCTTTAATCACCATCCATCATATCGATTCATCTTGGTAATAGTCCATACCTAGCAAGTATCCATTACCTCAGATATAAAGACTTTACATTGGCGACGAAGAAAGAGACGTTTACTCACCAATAACAACAAAAAAAAAGAAAAGAACAAACCTGCCCACGTGCCGAAAAAAAAAAAAAAAACAACTAACATAGCCGCTTTACCACATTACCCAGAATTTAACCACGAATCAAAAAACAAAGCCGCAAAATGGGCAAAATATGTCAACAGACTGAGAAATTACTTCACTGCATACAACATAGAAGACGATGAACGAAAAAAAGCTATGCTTTTAACTTTTGTTGGCGAAGAAGTAAATGATATTATTGACGAACTACCGTCTGAACAAACCACACCAGAAAAAAACGAAACACACTTCGATAAGCTCGTCCTGGCTGTGCAAAACCACTTCAACCCAGAAAACAACACTGAGTATAACAGATTTATATTCCGAAAAAAAACAAACCACCCCAAACATAGAGGACTTTCATCGGGAATTAAAAGAGGCAGCAGCTATGTGCCGTTTCACAGACAGAAATGCAGAAATAAAATCCCAGCTAATAACGGGCTGTTTATCAGAAAAAGTTCGTCAAAAGGGACTGATGAACCCAAACATGCTCCTAGACGATCTAATAAACTATGCCAAAATGACAGAAACCATATCCAAACAAATGGAACAGATGCGCTTAGAAGACGCCAACTCTACTACAAAACCTACCACATCCATTAATGCAGTAGCCAACAAAGTCACGCATGAACAACAATGGCCACGCAAACGCCCCCAGCAAAACCGGTGCAGAAATTGCAATGGGAAATACCCACATGAACGGGGACCGACATCCTGCCCTGCATTCCAGAACCAGTGTGCCTATTGCCGGAGAGGGGGACACTTCGCCTCTGTCTGTTTCAGAAAACTAAATGACGAGGACAGACGGCGAAGAACAAACCGCCCCCACGCCCACAAGCTCAAACCAGTCAACGACCGGTAAACTACATTGAGGACCATCAACGAGACTCAAACAGCGGCAGTGACACGGAATATGTATTCCATACAGGTAAAGTGAAAAACCTTCCTTACTTTGACTTATCTTTTGGTGATGGCCATCAAATGTTCAATGTGTTAGCTGACTCTGGCGCCACCATAAACATTTTGTCTGAGGCAGATTACAAATCCCTAAGACCAACGCCCCTCCTCCGACCCACAAAAACCGTAATATCTGGATTCGGTGTCAAGGAAGTCACCCCACTCCTAGGTCAATTCAGCACACTTCTAAAGTTTAGAGGCATCTCCTGCCAAGCAGACATACATGTTATAAAGAACCCAGAAAAACCCATTATTGGCTGGGAAACATGTAAAAGGCTCAAACTACTGTCAGCAAACACTCATTCAGTCAACCACATCAGTAACTCTGATGCACAGACCCCACTCCCCACTCTTAAACTTCTAGAGGACTACGCAGACCTATTCAATGGTCTAGGTAAACTCAAAGAAAAAAAGTTCACCTACACATAGATGAAAACATACCACCCATCGCTCAGAGATACCGCGGGGTCCCCTTTCACGTAAGGAAGGATATAGAAGAGTTAATAGCCAAAGATGAGAAACTGGGAGTGATTGAAAAGGGAGACGGACCAACCCCATGGGTATCTCCTATTGTTGTAGTACCCAAAAAGGGTCAAAATAAAATCAGGATTTGCATCAACATGAGGGCGGCAAACAAAGCTATCAAAAGGAAACGACACCCAAGCCCCACACTCAATGAACTGAAAACTATTCTATCAGGAGCTAATGTTTTCAGCAAATTGAATCTTAACCAAGGCTACAACCAATTGGAACTAGCTGAAGAATCCCGATATATAACCACCTTTACAACACACCTGCGCCTGTACAGATATTAAAGACTCTTTTTTGGCGTCAACTCCGCAAGTGAGATATTCCAGGAAGAAATTAGTCAAGCACTTACAGGGATCAAGGGAGCCATCAACATCAGTGACGACATCCTTTGCTTCGGATCAGACCAGCAAGACCACGACCAAAACCTCCACGCGATATTCAGACGACTTCGCGAAAAAGGGCTCACCCTAAATGGCAGCAAATGTGAATACAAGAGGTCACTGGAGTTCCTTGGACACACCTTTGGTAATGAAGGCATCAGCCCAAGCGACCTCAAAATAAAAGCAATCCTTGGATTACCCGACCCTAAAAACGCATCAGAAGTCAGAAGCTTGTTGGGGATGACTAACTTCTGCGGGGCAGAATTCATTCCAAACTATGCAACCCTCACCCATGAACTACGTCAACTAACAAAAAAAAAACAACACACAGTGGTCCTGGACTGAACGCCACACTGAATGTCTAAAAAACATTAAGGAGGCACTGAGCAGAGCATGCTCACTTGCCTACTTTGACCCGAACAAACACACTGAAATACATACGGATGCCAGTCCGGTAGGCATTTCTGCCGTGCTGTCACAAAATGGACGGATAGTACAATTTGCAAGTCGTGCTCTATCCGCAGTTGAACAGAGATACTCCCAAACAGAACGTGAAGCACTCGCCATCACATGGGCGTGTGAACACTTTCACATATATATCTTTGGAGCTCCATTCACTGTCTTTACAGACCACAAACCCCTAACATCCATTTTTAACAACACCCGCTCCCAACTATCAGCACGCATTGAACGCTGGGTTTTGAGAACGCAACCATACGACATGACCGTCATATACAGACCAGGCCATGACAACCCAGCTGACTATCTCAGCCGCCATCCAACGCACCTACCACCAAGCGACAGAGAACAAAAAATAGCAGAGGAATATATAAACTACATCCTCTCAACCTCAACCCCCAAAGCAATGACAATTGATGAAGTTGCAACGGAAACGGCAAAAGACAAGACACTCACCACCGTCATCCAAGCCATCCTTACCAACAAATGGCATGGTGTCGAGGATGGCATAAACAAAGCAACATTCCACACTCTGCACGCCAATCGTGCCAAACTATCACTTGCACACAAGGATAGCATCATCCTCAAAGGGCACCGAATAGTACTGCCTGAAGCACTACAAAACAGAGCTTTCAAAATAGCACATGCTGGACACCAAGGCATTGTGAAAACCATGGCTCTCCTCCGAGAAAAGGTCTGGTTCAAAAACATGCAGCCTCTAGTGGAAGAAAACATCAAGAACTGCCACACCTGTCAGATCAGTACCCATAAACTGACAAGAGAGCCACTGCAAATGTCCCCACTACCAGCAGGCCCATGGGCAGAAGTCAGTGCTGACTTTGGACACCTCCAAAATGGAAAGTACCTCCTCGTTGTCACAGACGAATACTCACGCTATGTTGTTGTCGACATCCTGGACTCCATCTCAACAACATCAGTCATACCCCGCCTAGACAAGATATTCGCCGAATTTGGTGTGCCAGTCTCCCTCAAAACGGACAATGGCCCACCATTCAACAGCCACGAATTCAAAACCTATGCCTCCATCACTGGATTCAGACACAGGAGAATAACACCCCTATGACCCCAGGCTAACGGGGAAACAGAACGCTTCATGCGCACTGTAAAAAAGTCCATTAAAGCTGCCTTAAATAAAGGTCGAAGCTGGAAGCAGGAATTTGAATAATTCCTGCTGGACTACCAGACGACACCACATTGCACCACCGGCACACCCCCAGCCACAATCCTATTTGGCCGGACCATAAAAAACCGCCTGCCACACCTGATCACACCCATTGCTGAAGACCCCAGCATTAGGGAGCGTGACACCGAAGCCAAGAGAAAAATAAAGCAATACGCTGATAGAAAAGCGTACGTGAAACCCAATGATCTCAGGGTGGGTGATACAGTCATTGTAAAAAGCGACAACACCTCAAAGGCTCTCACACCTTACCAGCCTAACCCAATGACTATTATAAAGAAAAAGGGATCCATGATCACCGCCACACACAAAGGTAGCCAAACTACAAGAAATTCCAGCTTCTTCAAAAAAAATCCCTAAGCCAACAACAAACCATGCACATAACCTACTGGATTACCCCTCATCTGAAGATGAAAGCTACACACATACGACAACACCACCAGAATACAAAGACAACCAAACACAACACACAACTCTAAACCTCAGGCGTTCAAGTAGAACAAAACGGCCACCCAAAAGATTTGACCACTAACAAAAAAAAAAAAAAATAATAATAAACATACCCGTACACAATAGTCTGAATCATCATCATTTTCTTTTCTCTCATTCAGGTTAACAGACATCTCCTCCGACATAGAGTCCGAGCCATCTGTTCAAGCATCCCAATCACTTCACAGACTGAATGAACTCCCTCACCAGATAATTATTACCACCACTGTCATTGTTGTTATCATTATTTAAAAAAAAAAAAAAAGAAAAAAAAAGAGCATTGTAATATCCTAACTAACAAAAGGGAAATAACCTCTGATGCCACAGGGGTTACGACCCCTACCACATCCGGGGGATTTGGTCAATAACGGAATGTACCAGGCATAGCAGCAGATGTTCGTTCTCGCTCTGTCTTTAATCACCATCCATCATATCGATTCATCTTGGTAATAGTCCATACCTAGCAAGTATCCATTACCTCAGATATAAAGACTTTACACCATGGGAAACGTTAGCTGTGTTACAAGACGAGATCTTGCCTTGATTTGAAAAAACAAAAAGAAAGAAAAGAAGAAAAGAAAAAAAAAACGGAAGTTAACACTTCGAGTTCTCAACTCAAAATGAAAAGTTAGTCGCTCACGCATGGGCTCCGCGCAGAACTTCCGTTTGCGATAAATTAACAAAAAAAAATACATTAATAAATATCCAATCGGAACACTTCCCGCGGGGCACAAAAATTGCCGTTTGTGAGCCTACAAAAAATATATAAATAGACGGACCAAATAATCATCAGTCAGACTTGTTCTTTCACACGACCCGTGTTAAAGATTCTTCACCACCGTCCGGCGCCTGTCATCCGATACATCAAACGATCGCCGCCGCTACCAACACTGTCCTAATTCCGAGAAAACCATCCCTTCACCACGAGACAAGTACAGTACATGAACTTTGTAACTACTACCACTGAATTCATTCTTCAACTGTGAACATATTTCTCCATTCTACTCTCTGTACTTAATCTATTTATAAAAAATTTTCTATAACATCATTACTGTGTTATTGTGAGTATCTATACGTTCTTTGTTTTGCAACCATACGCATTTCTCGCCCACAACTCAGAATATAACAGCAGTGAGAGAAAAACGTGCATACGTGAAAACAGCCTCCAAA